>BSBM01000678.1:1292500-1297073 GCA_027924585.1 Larix kaempferi | reverse complement strand
GTGGGGAACTAGAAGATTCATAGAGAGAGGGGGATTGTGGCTACGGGGAGTATTGAAATGACAAAGAGAGAGAGAGAGAGAGATGGTAGGGTGATTAGTTGTAAGGGGGTTTGAGGATTAGGAGAGACATAGATAGGGAGGGGCTTAGGGGGTAGGGAGAGTAGGAGAGAGAGAGGGAGTTGGGGTTCTAAGGGTAGGGGGATGAGATGTGGGGAGATAGAGAGAGAGAGATATAAAGAGAGTGGGGGGTAATTGATTACGGCTAGGGGGAGGAGGGGGTTTGGGGGAGAGAGATACAAATCAAGTTGTTATAGGTTTGTGGAAGAGTACGTTGATTATATAGAATGTGTGATATGGGTGAAGAGTGGGGGTGGTTATTTTGTAGGGTGGTGGACTAGGATATACATAGAGAGATGGGGGTTAGGTGTTTCTAGAGAGAGAGATAGAGAGAGAGAGAGAGAGAGAGAGATAATGAGGGGGTTAGTTGTAAGGGGTGGAGTATTAAGAGAGAAAAAATGAGAGGGGGAGTTAGGGGTAGGAAAAGTAGGAGAGAAAGAGACAATGGTGGTAGTATGGGTAGGGGTATGAGTATGAGTAGTTGGTGGCTTGCGAGAGAGAGAGAGAGATTATGGGTTGGTTAGTTATAATGGTGGGGGAGCAAGATATGCATATGAATATGGGGGGTAGGGTTTGGGGGATTAGGGAAAAGAGATATGGAGCGAAGAGGGTGATGGTAAGGGAGAGAGAGTGAGAGAGAGAGAGAGAAAGATATGGGAGGAGGGAGGGATAGAAAAAATTGGAGGGGGGACGGAGAGTCACAGGCAGAGAGAGATAGGGAGAGATGGAGAGGGAGTGGTAGAGGGAGATGATGATAGGGAGAGAGAGGGAGATAGAGCTAGCATGGGAGAGAGAGGGGGGAGGGATAGCTAGAGAGAGAGTGAGAGGGAGCTAGAGGGAGAGGGAGGGGGAGAAGAGGATGGGGAGGAGAAGAGGTAGGAAGAGAGGTCTATGGAATTAGTGTGTGAGAGGGAGGTGGGGAGGGAGAGGGAAAACAAAAGGGAAAGGAGGAACTAGAGGAGGGGAAATGGGGAAGAGGAGAGGTGGAGGGGTGTAGGGAAATTGAGAGGGAGAGGTAGAGAGAGTAAGCATTTGAGACGGAGCAGTGGAGGGATAGGTAGAGGGAAGAGGGCAAGGATAGTGATAAGTAAAGTGAGAAAGGGGGAGAGGTAAAGGGAGAGGTAGATGGAGGAGGTGATAGGGAGAGAAGGAGACAATGAAGGAGAGGGAGAGAAGGAAGGAGAGAGAGAGGGAGAAAGGGGGGAAGAAAGAGAGGAAGAGGGAGACAAAGCGGGAGCTAGGGACAAAAAGAGGGATTGTGAGAGAGAGTAGGGGAGAGAGAGAGGGGCACAGAGAGAGAGTGGGGGGAGAGAGTGAGGGGGGGTGATGGGAGAGAGAGAGAGAGAGGATTGGAGAGTTAAGAGCTAGAGATACATAACTAGTAAGTGGTATGGGTGTTATAGGGGGTTAAGGATAGGGAAATGTCATTAAGGATAATGAGAGAGCCTTGGGGATGTTAAATGTTGGGGTTAACATGTAAGGGGAGAGAGAGAGAGAGAGAGAGGGAGAGAGAGGTGGGCATGGAGAGGGAGAGGGAGAAGGAGTTGAAGTGGGAGAGAGATAGAGAGAGAGAGGGAGTGAAAGGGGGATTTGGGATAGAGAGAGAACGAGATATGGAGAAGATACATTGTAGGAGGAGTTGGAGAGACGAAGAGAAACAAGGGGTAAGTGTTACACATTATGGTATGGGGGTTGGTGATAGATAGAGGGGGGTTAGGGATAATGAGAGAGAGAGGGGGTGTTAAATGAAAGGGATAGAGGGGGTTGGGAATGGAAAGGAAGAGGGAAATGGAGTGGAAGTTGTAGAGGGAGGGAGAGAGAGAGAGAGGTGGCGTTGGGGAGGGAGTGGAAGTGGGGGAGGGGAGGGAGTGTGAGAAAGAGAGAGCGATATGGTTGGAGAGGGAGAGGTGTAGTGGATGAAGAGGGAGAGGGAGACGAAGTGATATAGTGGGAGTGAGAAAGTTCGCGAGAGGGAAAGGGAGAGGGAGTGATATAGAGAGAGTATGTTGGGGAGAGGGAGCAAGATTTGTGGAGAGAGAGAGAGAGAGAGAGAGAGTTGTAGGTGGAGGGAAAGAAAGAATGAGAGGGAGAGTGGGGGGTACAATGAGGGGAATGGGAGAGTGAGAGATTTGAGGTTAGATAGAGGGAGAGGAAGAGAGATAGAGAGGGAGGGAGTGGGAGAGAGAGAGGGTGTGAGGTAGTGAGGGAGAGGGAAAAAGGAAGGGGTAAGGGGATATGGAGTGGGAGGTAGGGTGAAGAGGATAGTGGGAGGGGGAGGGAGAAATAGAGAGGGATGGGGAGAGGGAGAAAGTAGTTTAGAGGGGGTGGGTGGAGAGAGAGAGAGGATTGGAGAGTTAAGAGTAGAGAGATATAACAAGTAAGTTGCAGGGGTTGTTATAGGGGGTTAGGGATAATGACAGAGAGAGGGTGGTGCTAAATGTTGGGATTAACGTGTGGAGAGAGAGAGAGAGAGAGAGAGAGAGAGAGAGAGAGGTGGGCATAGACAGGGAGAGGGAGAGGGAGTGGAAGTGGCAAAGGGAGTGAGAGAGAGAGAGAGAGAGAGAGATAGTGAAAGGGGGATTTGGGATAGAGAGAGAGAGATGGGGAGGATAATTTGTAGGGGGATTTGGAGAGACATAGAGGACAAGGAGTATGTGTTAGGTGTTTTTGGTGGGGTTTGGTGATAGAGAGAGGGGGTTGGTGATAGAAAGAGAGAGATAGAGAGGGGGGTGAGCATGGAAAGGAAGAGGGAGATGGAGTAGAAGTGGTGGAGAGAGAGAGGGAAAGGGGGAGAGAGAGAGAGAGAGAGAGATGTTTGGATAGGGATAGGTGTAGGTGATAGAGAGGGAGAGGGAGGGAGAGGGATTAAGATGGGGAGAGGTAGAGGAAGAGAGAGCATGAGTTATGGAGAAAGAGAGAGAGAGAGAGAGAGAGAGAGAGAGAGTGGTGTAGGTGGTGGGAGAGAAAGAATGAGAGGGAGAGTGGGGGTTACGAGGAGGGGAAGGGGAGACAGAGAAATTTGAGGTTAGAGAGAGGGAGAGGAAGAGATATAGAGAGGGTGACTTGGAGAGAGAAAGAGAGGGAGGGAGAGGTAGGGAGGTAGAGGGGTAGATGGAATGGGAGGTAAGTGGAAGAGGAGAGGGGGGAGGGGGGATAGGGAGAAATCATTTTAGAGGGATCAATGGATGGAGGGATCAAAGGATAAGGACAAGAATTCAGGGAGGGGGAGGGAGAGGGAGGGGGAGATGGAAACATAACGTCAGAGGGAGAGTGACAAGGACAAAGAGAGTGGGATAAAGGGAGAGGGATAGGTAGAGGGACAAGGTGAGATGGATATAGAGGGAGAGGAGAAGGGAGAGGGAGGGGGAGAGGGTGAGGGAGAGGGAGAGGGAGAGGGATATAGAGTTGGAGAGAGAGAGAGATAAAGAGAGAGAGAGATGGTGGGGTGGTTAGTTGTAGGGGGTGTGTAACTAGGAGATACATAGAGAGAGGGGAATTAGAGGTATAGGGAGTATTGAAATGACAAAGAGTTGTGTGAGACAGAGAGATGGTGGGGTTGTTAGTTGTAGTGGGTCTTAGGATTAGCATAGACATAGATAGAGAGGGGTTTAGTTGTAGGGAGAGTATGAGAGAGAGAGAGAGAGAGAAAGAGTTTGGTTGTAGGTGTAGGGGGATGAGTAGTGGGGAGAGAGAGAGAGGGGGGGGGGGGTGATTGATTACGACAAGGGGGAAGAGGGTGTTTGGGGGAGAGAGATAAAGATCAAGGACTTAGAGGTTTGTGGAGGAGTACAGTGATTATAGAGAATGTGTGATAAGATTGAAGAGTGGGGGGTTTGGGGTAGAGAGAGATAGATATGGTGGGGTGGTTATTTGTATGGGTGGTGGACTAGGAGATATATATAGAGATGGGGGGTTAGGGGTGTTTGGAATATGGGAGAGAGAGAGAGAGAGAGAGAGAGAGATGCTGGGGTTGGATATTAAGAGACAAATAGAGAGAGACAAAGTTAGGTGTAGGTAGAGTAGTAGGGGTATGGGTATGAGAAGTGGGGGGGTTGAGATAGAGAGAGGGAGAGAGAGAGAGAAGGGTGTGCATGAGAGCTTATTGTGAGGGGAGGGAAAGAGGGAGATAGAGAAAGAGAGATTTTGGGGTGGTTAGTAATAAGGGTGGGGGACCAAGATATACATAGAGAGATGGGGTGTAGGTTATGAGGTAATATGGAAAAGGGAGAGTGGAGAGAGATATAGAGGGTGATGGGAAGGGAGAGAGAGAGAAAGAGAGAGAGAGAGAGAGAGAGAGGTGGGGGGGAGGGAGGGATAGGGAAAAGTGAAGGGGGATGGAGAGTGAGAGGTAGATATATATATGGATAGATGGAGAGGGGGTGGTAGAGGGCGATGATGATAGGGAGAGGGAGGAAGAGGGCTAGGGAGATAGAGGTACTGCGGGAGAGAGAGGGTG